>CAUYLG010018560.1:0-43846 GCA_963573385.1 Cacajao melanocephalus
AATCATTCTATTATAAAGACATATGCACATGTATGTTCATAGCAGCACTGTTTACAATAGGAAAGACCTGGAACCAACCCAAATGCCCATTAACAATAGACTGCACAAGGAAAATGTGGAACATGTACACCATGGAATAGTATGCAGCCATAAAAAATGATGAGTTTGTGTCCTTTGTAAGGACATGGATGAATCTGGAAACCGTCATTCTCAGCAAACTGACACCAGAACAGAAAAACAAAACCGCACGTTCTCACTCACAGGCAGATGTTGAACAATGAGAATACATGGACACAGGGAGGGAAGCATTACACACTGGGGTCTGTTGAGAGGGAATAGGGGAGGGACAGCAAGGGGTAGGGAGGTTGGGGAGGGATAACAGGGGGAGAAATGCCAGATATAGGTGACGGGGGGATGGAGGCAGCAAACCGTTACATTGCCATGTATGTACCTATGCCACATTCCTGCATGTTTTGCACATGTACCCCAGAACCTAAGTGCAATAAAATATATATATTAAAAAAAAAAAAAAACTCAGAATGTCAAGCTGCTGAAGTGGTGAAGATGAAGAGCACAGGATGCCTCCTCATGGGATTAGGCAGATCAATGAGAACTCTGCAGACAAATAATGGGCCGGTAATTGGGACACAACGATCTCATTAATAAGAATTAACAAAACAATGACAATAAAAAGCCAGAATGCTTATTTTAAACATTCTGAAAATGCACAAATTATCCATCTATTTTTGGAGAATACTGAGACACAAAGGATCTTTAGAAAATTAGACAGATATTCCCTTTTCTATTTAATCTGATTTAAAAAATAACAGAAAACTTACATTAGCAAATATATTCAAATAACTAGAAAAAATGTTCATTAACAATCCAAACTATGTAATTAATAATTGAGTGTTTACACCATTTTTACACCTTTCACTTCTTCTGTGACCTGCCATGATGGATGACACATTTCTCACCTTCACTGAAATGTGATAGAGAAAGCAAAAATATTGATATTTAGAAAAAAATATGCCCCATGAAACTTGTGTCAGTCTGAACATAAATGGGATGTAATTTTCAGAAAGTGTCTTATATTTGAGAATCAGTCAGAAAGCTTTAAACTATAATCATAATTTAATATAATTTATAGATTTTAATGGATTCTAATTCATGCATGAACAAACAAGAACAGCTTAAGAAAAATGATTTTAGTGGTAGATAAAAATAAGTTATCTTTGGGCAGATTACCTGGATGTAATTTTGCTTATCTTATACAAAAATGACATCTTAAGAGTATCAATCTGTGCCTGGCATTGTGGGAGCTGTAATCCTAGCACTTTGGGAGGCCAAGGTGGGCAGATCACCTGAGGTCAGGAGTTCTTGACCAGCCTGGGTGACATGGTGAATCACCATCTCTACTAAAAATTAAAAAATTAGCCTGGTGTGGTGGCGGTTGGCTATAATCCCAGCTACTCAGGAGGCTGAGGTGGGTGAATTGCTTGGACCCAGCAGGCAGAAGTTGCAGTGATCTGAGATTCTGCCACTGCACTCCAACCTGGGCAACAGAGTGAGACTCCATCAAAAAAAAAAAAAAAAAAAAAAAAAGAGTATCTATCTGACTGTGTAGATATTATTGTGAGTGTTGATGTAGTTTTGGTGTGTGTATTTATGAGAACAAATTTAAAGGTAATCTTGAACAAAAAAGTAGCTCTTTTTGCTTTCAAGCTAGCCCTGTTACATCAGTGGAATTAAGAGCCGTTTTACTGGGCTCTTGTTGGCCTGTGAACATGGGCTTCCACACATTATTAAGTGTGACCTGGAACTTAAAATTTTAGCACAGATTTAACCATTGACAGTCACAGTAATTGGGTTTACAATTCTCTACTTCCATAAAAGGAAACACTGATTTCTCAATTTCAGAGGAAAACAGACAATCATAAGAAAATGACGATAATTAGTATCAACTAGATATTCCAAGAGATTTTGAACACATTTAAAGAAATAAGTTGTTTCACTCTCTATACTACATCATTAGTAGTATTTCCAAAAAGTGCTTATTTTTTGCAAAAGTTAGGCACAGATTTGGCAGTTGTAGATACAAAAGAGGAATTTTTTATAACTCTCATTTTTCCCAGTAATTCTAATACCTCCTCTTTATTTCTTTTATCTTCTTCCCATAATTAAGAATGCCTAATTTCCTAGTTATGTTATTTGAATGATAATATTAACATGGGGAGAAATGCCAGATGTAGGTGATGGGGGGATGGAGGCAGCAAACCACATTGCCATGTGTGTACCTATGCAACAATCCTGCATGTTCTGCACAGGTATCTCAGAACCTAAAGTGTAAAATAATAATAATTTTAAAAATAATAATAATATTAATTTTCCACTGATGCAGTCCTGAATTTACTTATATTCTAATTTAACAAATTGCTGAAAAAAAAAAACAATAGAATTGGACATTTGAATCTTAGTTGTGACATCATTTGAGTATATGTACCCTTGAGAGTGTGCATATGTTTTGTTATTCTCCTGTATTATTCCACTGTTTATTTTCAATATCATGGATTTCTCCCTTTAATTCCTTTTGTTTCAAGTAGAATATAGTGTGGGGATTTTTGTTTGTTTTCTTTATCAGTTAAAGCTATATGGGAACTAGAGTCCTTAGAAACATGAATATTATTTTATTCCACCTCCACATTGATCTGTTTGATTATAAAATTGTATATAACTAAATATTTCTTCAGATCATAGATATCTTAATTTGTTATATTTTTCATTATTTTCCCCTTTATAAACACTCCTTTCTGAAACAACAGTTATACACAAAGATTATTACTTATCTAGCTCAACTGTGCACCTTTAAAATTTATTTCATAGTTCCATAGTTTTACTTTTTTTTGTTACATTTCTGGATTTTTTCATAATTTTAATTTTAGATTACCAATTGGGTGCACATTAATAATTGAGCCTTTAGCTTCCTCTTTTCTAACATTTAGCACTTCAATTAAATTCTTTATTTTAACAAATATATCCTTTACAAATTTACAAGTATATTTATTCTTTCTCAGATCATTATTTATAATAATCTGCTTTTGAGGTACACATATAAGCATATTATCTCCTTAACTCTATCTAAAGTCTGTTAATTATTAGTCTAGTGTTCTATTGTTTTGAGATGGGGTCTTGCACTGTCTTCCAGGCTGAATGCAGTCCTGTGATCATGGCTCACTGCAGCCTTGATTACCCAGGCACAAGCAATCCTCCTACATCAGCCTTCGAAGTAGCTGAGACCACAAGCATGCATCACCATGCCCGATTTTATAATTATTATTTTTTGTAAAGATAAGGTCTTACTATATTGCCCAGGCTGGTCTCAACCTCCTGGGCTAAAGTGATCCTCTTGCTTCAGCATCCCAAAGGCATGGGGTTAGAGCTGTGAGCCACCATGCCCAAATTTAGTTTTTAATTTGTCTTCTTTTTCATTCACTTTCTCCATCTCCAAATAATAGGTATTCATCTACTGTGACATAGACAAGTCTTTATATAACTAAATTAATTAGAAAGAGCCCCTTCTTACTTTTATTTTCATGTCTCCACAGTTAGAAGTTCCCTCACGGATAGCTCTTACACCAATAGTTAATGTACATGTGCTACTATGTTCCAGGCATCCCTCCCAAGGCTCAGTGCATGTTAATATATTTAGCTATTTTGGGATGCTAGATCACCTGCTCAAGGTCATAGTGCCAGGAAATGATGGAACCAAATACAAAACACTTTAGTTACAAACATGTCAGTTACAAACATGTTGCTTGTAATCACTATATTGTACAGTCCTTCATAGAAACTGCTTGTATTTTTGTTATTAGAAGAGTGTTTGATGACAAAAGCCAGGATATATTACTAATCAAAAGATGCCTTTCTGTTAGGATAACATATGATCCCTCACACCACCCCAAAAAAGTAACAAAAAATATATATATAGTTATTTCTTGATATGCATTTTGATTGGGCATGATCAAAATATCAGATGCATATATATAAAATTTAGGAATTCTGTTTTTTTCCCCAAAAAGATAATTGTTATATATCAGTTCAAAATCTGTATACACTTTGGTTGACTTGGACCTGTCAGTTCACAACCAAATAGTTAGTCGAAGATGAAATCAGTAGCACTAGTTGTTTATAGACATCTTTTTTTTTTTAAATTTTACTTTCCTTTTAGTTTCAGGAGGTACTTGTGCAGGTTTGTTACAAGGATATAACAAGGATGCTTGGGTATTGTGATATGATCGAACTCACAGTTAGTGAGCATAGTACCCAATAGGTAGTTATTCAATTCTTGCCTCCCTCTCCCCTTAGACATCTTGTATTCCCCAGCATCTGTTGTTCCCATCTTTATGGCCATGTATAACCAAAGTTTGGCCCCTCATTATAAGCAGGATCATGTGATATTTGATTTTCTGTTCCCGTGTTAATGCACTTAGGATATTGGCCTCCAGCTGCATACATGTTCAGCACATGATTTTATTTTTTCTTATGACAGTGTAGTATTCCATGGTGTATATGTACCACATTTAAAAAATCTAATCCTCTGTTGATAGGCACCTGGGTTAGTTCCTATCTTTGCTATTCTGAATAGTGCCATGATAAACATGTGGGTACACATGTCCTTTAGGTAGAAAGATTTATATTCCTTTGGGTCTATACTCAATATTGGGATTGGTGAGATTAGCAGTAGTTCTGTTTTAAGTTATTTGAGAAATCTTCAAACTGTTTTTAACAGTGACTGAACTAATTTACTTTCCCACCAACAGTGTGCAAGCATTCCCTTTTCTATGCAGCCTGGCTGACATCTGTTATTTTTTGACTGTTTAATAACAACCATTCTGACTCGTGAGATGATATCGCATTGTGGTTTTGATTTGCATTTCTCTGATGATTCGTGCTGCTGAGCATTTTTCCATACTTGCTGTCCTCTTTTATTTCTTCTTTTGAGAAGTATATGTTTATAACCTTTGCCCACTTTTTAATAGAGTTGTTTTTTTCTTGATTTGCTAGTAATTAAGTTTTAATCTTACCTTTTTTGTAAGATAAATAATGTACTGTGTATATTTTTGTATATATGTGAATTATTGTTATTGTATTATGTAGTGCATTTTACATGAGTGCATTATTAAGCAATATAAAATTAAGACTATTTTCAAATTTTAGAGAAATTCAAATGTTGCATTCATGATACAACTGACAATTATATTATCAAACATAGTGGAGTACATTTACAATATAGTTAAACCAAGTCAATATAATCCTGAGAAGAATAGTTATTGCGAACAATAACTAATATACTTTGTGTAAAATTAGGTAAAAACAAAATCTGTTAAATAATACTATCACCCTGCAGAGAGTCTAAAGAAAATTACTGAATAGAGAAGAAAGGAAATATTCACTTTCTGGATCCTCCAACTGGACACAGATATTAAAGCTTAAATCTTGCAATACTGCTATATATTCTATGTTTTAAAACATCTGGTTAAGATATAATATCAATTAAGTAAACAAACTTTAGGCTAATGAGAAAACTGTCAACAATAGCACCATCTTTTTAGTTGCAAATAACTGTTAAGAAATGCACTCGAAATGCCTGTCTTCACTGGTAAGAGGGATAAGATTCTTCAACTTTTATCTTAATGTATCTACCTTTTCCTATTCTTAGCTATTAAAACAATCTATAATTACTCAGAGTAGCTTTATAAAAAGTGTTCAGTAACTTCATATTACTGGTAAGTGCAAAAATGGAAAATAATTTTGTAATAAATTAAATATGACAATATGATTTGGGGATTTTGACAAGGAGTGATGTGATTTTATGGAAGTGTCATAGACTCACAGTCTGCTCTGACAAGTTGAGAGTGAAAACCTAATATAGGGCAGGTCTATAAAAGTACTTGTGAAGAGAAATGACAGACGTCTGCCAATAGTCATAGATGAAATGAGATGGTTAGTGCCTAGACAGAAAAGGGGAAAGAGCAGGAAAGAAAAGCAATTTAGGCAATATATTTAAATAATATGTTGGGTAAAATATATTAGAAATGATCAGGAAAAGGTACACAAATTAAAATTGACTTCTGACTAAGGAAGTTTACTTATCTATGTCATAATAATTTACTTTTGTATACTTTCAAAGTTTTGACTCAAATAAATTCAGATTAGATTTAGCCATACACAGCTACATTTTCCTTGTGAAAAGCTCTCCTAATAGGAAAAAATACTGTCTCTTGAGACTTCTATATTCTGATAGGAACAGAGAGCTATGAGTAGAGAATTGGTTCCCATTAAAATAACCAGAAAAACATTTTTCTGTATCTGTATCTCTATATATGTGTGCATACCTATATATAGACACACACACACACATATATACATATATATGTACATGTATATTTGTGTTTTTATGTAGATATAAAGATAGATTGGAAGATATTTAAGAATTGATGAAGCAACCAGGATTTCAGAAACCATAATCCTGAAGGAGAAGAGAAGAAAGAACTAAGTGAAAATGGCAAGACTCACACTTACATTAAGAAATACCTAATGTAGATTACGAGGGGATGGATGCAGCAAACCACTGTAGCATGTGTATACCTATGTAACAAACCTGCATGTTTTGCACATGTACCCCAGAATTTAAAGTATAATAAAAAATTAGTAGTATAGAGAAAAATACTTATAGGAGGCAGAATTAGAGAAATGCAGAAATGAATGAAGATTAAGAAAGCGTATTATCTTAACATCTCCATCCATCTCTTCCTCCTCCTGTTTGCCTTTATATATTAATTACTACCATCCTCCACACCTGTACACACAGTCTGTTTGCTTTGTGATATCTTTTTACTTTTACTATTCTTGGGTTGTGAAGTTTTATTCATTCTTTATCCAAGAATAATAAAAAAATTCACTTTTTTTTGGAATTTATTCTTCCATTCTGATTTTGCTCACACTTTCTCTCCTTTTCAGAGACAATTAATTTCTTCATGTAAAATCCAACTGGAATGTGTCATGGAAGCTGTGAAGTGTACTAGAAAGATCACTAGCATATTGAAAGTCAAAGGAAAGTCGATTTCAATCTCCTTTATTTTTTGGTATGTGACCTTGGAACAGGTATTTATCACTTGAGAAATTGATACCTTTGTCTCTATACAGAAGGATATCATTTAGGATAGTTAAAATGATTAAAGCCAGAATAGAGCATAAAACATAAGTTAATATTTTATTTTATTTACCTAATTAGAAAAATAGTCATATTAAACCTAAAATGCTTTGAGAACTTAATGTGTCATATCTTGTTAAAATGTATTGAAACCATGGGAATGTGCCATACATTTTTCTAAAATCTTGTTCTTAGATTTTATATTTAATAACTTTTCTAATCCTCACAGCAGTTTATAAAGTTCATAAAACATTTACTCCCATTTTACTTTTCAAAAATAAGTGTTATGTAAGAATTATCTTGCCTGATACCACAAAGTCACTAAGTAGTCCAGTCAAAATTTGAACCTAGGCACTCTGATTACAGGACTCCATGTGGCTGTCAAACATGAACTTGAAACATCCTTGGTGTTTGTGCAATTTTCCTAAAAACTTCCTCCTCTGTTCTTTGCAGTCTGCTTTGATTTTTTCTGTTTAACATTAGATGTTTTTTTTCCTGCTTTGACTCAGCTTTTGAAATTTAGATTTGATCTAAACCCTTCCATACTACCCAATATCAAAACCACTACAAATTACTGAAATGCTACAACTACCACTTTCTATTCAAGTCTCGTGTTCCACTATATTTCCACAGATTTCAACCTTCACTTAGCCAATAATCCTACCAATTTCTTCCATAGAGGAGACATTTCCTTAGGTCTTCAAAGGAACGAGATAGATAGAACTATTGTTGGTTTTAAAGAAATAAACCTTAAGATATATCTATTTAGTATTACTTAGCTCTTCAAATTACTATTAGGTGCCATAATGAAAATGCCATTGCCTTGCATAAAGTTTCATCATTGATTAATTGTGAAAACAATTTACATGTGTGGAATTTTCCAACTTAGATTTCTTATTTTCTAAATATCACTCCCTTACCTACCATATCCATAGAATATGCACTTTTATATTTATACAAAACACTTTCTTCCAGAAAAAAAAATCCAAAAATAACGTAGGGTGACAACTCTAATCCTATAGTAAGAACTTTAAATCATTAGTATAATTTTTATTTTTTGATTATGATAGATTGATACAATAAATCGAAATGCAAAATTGTTTGAATTTTATTTTTACAAAATCAAAATTTTGTAATTATAAGTTTTTTGTCAAGATTCCCAGTAATTCATTGAGAATATAAATAAATATATATTAAATGAATGTGTGGAGCAGATTTTTTTTGCTCTTTTTGACTAAGAATAAGTTTTCAGTAACTCTATAATTCAAATAAAACATTAAAGGACTTTTTATTTATGGGATGTAGTAAGCCTAAGGGTACATAATAAAAAACAATCACTTTCTTCGATTTGTGTAGGAGAACTATTTAAGAAGAATGTAATGCTGGAAATGCAAACAGTCTTGCTAGCTTTGCTTTTGGTATCTATATTTCCAGTTTTATTATTCCAAAGATTAAATATCCTGTTAAACCAAACTAAAAAGAATAATTTTAGCAGAGGTGTAGGTACCACCTGATATTCTTCTTCAATTCTCTAGTAACATAGAAAGGGTATGGAGTTTTGTGACTCTGATTTAATACTGGTTCTGGATGTAAAATGATCATAAAGCCCAAGGGCAGACACAGAGCCTGAAGGAAGCACAGTGTGCTGAGAATCAGCATGTATTGCTTTATGAGGACTGATTGTAGTAGAAAGTTGCTAAACCCACTCTATTCATCTGTCATATGATAAAATACCCTTTCAGCTCCGTGTTATTAATCCTGGCAACATTCTACCAAAAACAGGTTTTAGAAACTTTAACAGAAATTATTGTGAACTTCTTCACCTAGAAATATATGCCTGAAACTAGTAAACCCATATATATGGCCACTGTGCGGGTACAAAATGTTCATAGTAGCATATTTTTTCATAAACTATTGTGAAATCTGTATAACAATAAGGTTGTCCATCTATAAAGGCAATTGATAGACAGTGAGGAGGATTAGATGTTCATAATTAGTCCAAAATATTTACATAAACTTGTGTAAATTGAATCACTTGCCAGCATAATAAAATTATCATCCTATTTACAGTTACTATCCTAGAGAGCAGAATGTGCATGATCTGTTTTAGTTGGACAGAATTCAAACTGTATTTCTTTAGAAAATGAGATTTTGACATTTTTTTCTGTAACAAGATTTATTACCTCCTGTAATAAATCATCTTCCCAGAAGGCTCATAAAAGTTAAAGCTTCCAAGTAAACTGTGAGTGGGCATTTCATAATAAGGACACTCCACTCTTTCCAGGTGTGTAAGTAAAATATGAGTCCACCCTATTCTTTATTCACCAGTGGGCCAAACATATACATTTATTAGATTAATATATACTATTCCGAAAAGTAAAAGGAATGTGGTTCTGAGCAAATAAGCGACAGCTGATCATAGGTTTAGAGTTCAGGGTTTGAGAGGAGGACATAATTAACTTAGGAAACTGAAAGCATCATGTGAACAAGCTTTGGACAAAAGGTCATGGGAATAGCTGCCAAAATGAGCAAAAATTAGGGAGTGTGGGAAGAAATAAAGGCAGTCAAAGTGGAATGATACCTAGTTTAGCATTTGCTAAAATAGTTTTTAACGAGAAATACCAAAGGGGAGTTGTTTAAAAATACTAATTCTGAGGCCCACCCCCATAACTTAGTGTTAATATTATTTTTTAAACTCATAACTATGCTCATTTCTGGATTTGGAAGTGTGTACTAATTTATCCATTATATACACGTGGGAAACTATTTACTGAAATGTAATGAAACTAGCATCACATTTCTGCAGTTATTTCTTTGGAAGAATATCCATACTTGAAGCACAGAAATAGGTGAGAAAGAACATTTCAAAGGATACCGATGTTACATTGATGAAAAGGAGAAGATGTGTGGCACACTGGATGTGCTAGGGGGAAACACATTGAGAACTGACACATTCAATGCCTTGATTTTTCAGTTAGAATGTTTTACATCATTTATAATTTATATCTAGAGATAAAAACGTTTATACTTTTAAAAATCAAAAACGCTATCATAGAGAGGTTCAATATTTTATATGCAAGCTCTATATTTTGCCTAATGTTTTAAGTGTTAAAAGATAATAATTAATCTGTTAGAATAATTTATATTTTGGTAGTGGAGCAGGACAATGACTTACTCCACAGGATAAATTGTTAGAAAGAAAGAAACTCCAAGAATACTCTTCCTAGAGACAAATGCTCAAATATTGCTGCCTGTTATACAGATAGGATGACTATGATTTTCCACTGTGTAGAGACAAGAGACCAGACAATCACTGATAGAGCAGAGTCTGAAGAAATGAGGAGAATCACAAAGACGCAGAGAAAGAGCAGAGGTGTAGTCACTTAATGTAGAAAGTGTGATTAACAAAATATCCAAGAAAATCATGTTGAATTGAGATTGCGTAGGAAGAGAGGTCCTTGCTAGACCAGGAAATCTAAGACTTATTCTTGAGTTAGATTAACTTGGAAAAACTCAACTTTGTAAAGGACATATAAAAAGCAACACAAAACAAAATCCCAAAACGACGTTTCAGTAATTAGTGGCATAAATAATCATCTAAACAGAATATATCACATTAAAGGATAAAAACGTACGTTTCCTAAGAAGACCATTTAGTGTTTTAATGCACTTCACATGAGAAAATTATCAGTAATCTTTTAAAGTGCCAAAAAAGGCTAGAAGCATCTACATTAGAAGAATTACTAGCATTTTTAAACCTAAGGCTAAAAAAGTGCCTTATTTAAATGATATCTTTTACTGTTTTTATCCCTATTTTAATGACAAGAAAATTGAATCTTAGAAAAGTAAAGCAAGAAGGCCTTGCATTTTACAAATTTCTTAAGAACACAAAAGCTTTATGAAGAGGAGCATGTAAAGCAAAAATACGACAATGCAAGTAAAAGCATTGTTGACCAGTAACAAGGTTTGCTTCCTATGTCAAGATATCACAAAAACATAGTAAGCAAATATTGGATTTTTTAGAGAAATACGTTTGTGTAATACAAACTACAGTTTGTTATACTTGTCATTAAATTAGTTATATTTTTAAAAATCCGTATAATTTTCTTGTAAATTCATTAGGGTTTTTATGGAATTGTTCCCCTACCTAGAATTTTTAATTAGAGACCTGAACAATCAGACCCACTTTATAATTGCTGAACAAGAATAACTCTCCAGAGGAACTTCCAAGTCACCATCTACAATGTCAAGGGTTACATAATCTCTGCAAAATGAAGAAGGCTCCTGCATTAAAACTTATCACATAACCCTTAATTCATGATGACCTAATGTATAACAGACAGGAAGGATTTAAGGTATATTTTTGATAAATGAAATTATATTGATTTTTAAATATGTTTATAAATATATTCACATTTCAATTACATTTTTACTTCAAGATTCTACCTCATTACATTCCTTTAATGCAATTGCACCAAATATACAGTAAATTTAAATTTATATGTGAAATATCTTATATTTCTTAAACAAAATCATAACTGATTACATATCTGGGGTTCTCTCTCATCTTATTAGCCCAGTTTTATTTTTGTAAGCCCCTAGACTTTCCCTTGTCCCAAAAGCTTAAAATGCATAGCAGAGTTTATGGTACTGAAAGATAGAATGAGCAATTTTAACTGCTTTTATTTCTTTTTAATTTCAAGAACACAAAAGATTTTTTGACTTAGCCTCTTTAAACATGGAAAAATGAAAAAAGTTATTTTGCTTGTATATTTACCTTAATTAAAAAGTCATGTTGACTTTTAATGCTAAAAATGTACTTTTTACTCTTTATTACATTTTTTGAGGACTCTGCCAGTTGACTCAGGAAATATTGTTCTCAGAGCTATCAAAAGGTTTATTTCAATCTACTATTTTCTCTCTTTTGTCATGTAAGAAAGCATGTAAGTTGGTCATCAATTCTCAATAATGCGTGATATAAGCAATTTTACAATATTTTGTAATTTGTTTTATCAAAGTAATATAAATTACTCAACTTCTTTATATTTCAGCACAAATACATATTTAATAAATGCTTTACTTACAGAGAAAGATAAGCTTAACCAAAAAATTTCCTTTTATTTATAAAGTACAAAAAGGTATTGGAGTGTATCTCATTTAAAAATTACATTCATCTTTAAAATTTGTGTTTAAATTAATTTGTTGATGATAAAGTAATTTGAGTAATTAAGAAGATATTCTTATCAGTCTTGTTTCCTTATAAATTGAAGAATTTTTCTGTTGTGTGTCTAAATTTATATGTTTTATTAGATAAAATTAATGTTCTCTTGTTGTCTAACATGAAAGTCTATAGTATAAAATTGTAATAAACTTGAATTTATATATAATCACTATGAGGAAATTGAAATGTAAAATAAGATCTGTTCTGGAATAACATATTTATTTCCTCTTTACTCAATAATAACATTCTCAACCCCAATCCAAGCCAACTTCTAAACTATATCAAAAAAAGTAAAGAATTTAAATACATAACAAAATAATAAAATTTTAAATGAAGGTAATTAAAACCAAGAATGAGGATCAAGTATCAACAAGCAAATAAACACAGATATTAGTTAAGCAAGCCATATTCATACATTGCAATTTGTTTTCAGTACAAGGACATACCAAAGGCATGTACACAAGCAGGATCATGGAAAATTTTCAAGTGAGACTAGAGACACCTAGTTACTTATTTGATACTGTAAAGTATGATAATAAGCTCCTTAAAAGGGCAGGATTACAAATAATAATTTTAAAACTGTAGAGAATCATTCTTACCCAGTCCATTCTGGCTCTGCAACCAACAATACAAGGAGTGGAATTTTAAATCCAGTTATATAATTGTACTGTGACCTCATTACATTATAAATGAAGTGTGACCTCTTAATTCTGTCATGTCATACAGGTAAGATCTTACAACTTTCAAGCTCTCACAAAAATCTTCCCTTGTCCCTCTTGCCCCTGCCCCTCTCACTTCCAAGGTTCTGTTTAGCCATTAAAATTTCATGTTCTATAACTTGATTTTATATTGCCTGTGATAAAATCTTTTGCCAACATTCTGTTATATTACTAGCAGTGCATGGACATTCAAATAGCTATAAGGACAATAAAAAGCCATTTTCGTGGATGAAGATACCCTAAGTGAAATATATTAAAGATTTAAATTTTTTTTCAGAAGCTCTAAGCCTTCTAACAATAATTTTAAATGCTGCAGTTTCTCTAATTATTTATAATGGAAAAATACTCTTGATAAAAAATAATTGTTATGGTTATTTATGATTATAGTTAAAGATGTATTTAGAATAAGAATGAAAAGCTCAGACAGGCTAGCATTATCTGTCAGGATAAAGGCAACATCAGATGAGAATCAAAACTTTTGTCAGATGTGTCATTTCAAACTGCCAGTTTGGAGCAGGTGCACATAAATAAGGTACAATATAGAAATGGCTTCCAATCAAGTCCCTAAAGGATTTATATTAAAGTCATTTAACTTTTCCATAGTTTTATTTCAGAAGTTGTCAGGAAAAGTAGATGATTGGTTTCTGTCCCTTGCAACTGAAGAGGACCCTCTATAGAGCCAATAACCCAAAAAGTAAAGACATTGTATTCACTTTCAATTTAAAGAGGAAATCCAAGTGAAGCCAATATATAATAGGCATTCAAGGCAGAAAAAGGGGAAGTGAGAATGAGACAGAGAGAGAAAAGAATAGCTATCATTCACCACGTGTTTACTATTATGCTGGGCTGAAACACTGGACTGTGTCCTTTAAATTAACTCAGTGAATCCTCAGAAAATTGCCATGAGGTAGAAAATATTATTGTTTTTATCATCCTCATTATTAGTATGGAAAACCTAAGATATAAGTAATTTAATAACTTGCCTAATGTTATATAGCTGATGAGTGACAGAGCCAGAAAATGACAAAAACGCCATCTGAATCCAAATGTCATGCCTTTAGCAACAAGACTATATTACATGTGTTTAACGATATTTATCCAAAATATTTTTTTATCTTTCCCATTGTTAGCTTCAAAAGAAAAAATATGTTATGCAGTTATTCCCTATTGTCTTATTTGTTTTTTCAAAAAGTATTTAAGTTTCTCCTTCAAAGATATCATCTTGGATAAAATTATCTAGTCTAAATTTCAGTCTTTTCGTGTATAGCTAATATATAATACAAATTATTTAGAGCTTATAATTATTAAGACAGTTTCTCTTGAGTAAAATAAAACTCTGATAAAAAGATGTAATCTTTATTTAAAATTTTTCTCTGAAGTAGTATTACTTGAAAGAAATATTAAAGTAGTAATACTTGAAAGTAGTGTATAAAATGTTATGACAATTACGGCATATAAAAGAAGACACAGAGAATGAATTACACTTAATTAATGACTGATCTCAATGTGGTTGAAAATTGAATCCCATATATCTCTCATTTGTTGATGAGTCTGTGGACAATGCTCTATCTGTTATTTAAATAATTTTAACAATTTATTAATGTTATTGTACCCATAACATTTCCATAATATATGCTTGATGAATTAATTAAATTTCTAAATTTTAAAATTTCTACATTTAATTAATTCATCAAGCATATATTCTTTGAACACTGTCAAGGTAGAAAACTACACTCTAATTGTACAGGGGGGGAAATGGAAAGACAATCCTTCAAAGAGATTGCATTTTGCAGAAGAGAACAAGTAGTATTTAGTTAGTGAATACATGAATATGAGGAAACTTTTAGCAGAATGGTGCAGGCTTTTCAACACACAACTAACATGCCAAATACATAGAGATCACAGACTCCAGGGTCACTACTTTTTAAATTTGAAATACTTTTAATACTTTTAATTCTCATTTCCACGGAGACAGATTTCAGATTGTTCGGACTTCAAAAGCAATTCTGTAAGATGTCAGAAAGTTGAAAGAAAAATAAAAGGCACTCCTTTAAATTAAACCAAATCTATTTATTAAAAGAATTGCATGTCTTCCCATATTTTATGGTAAATTTAGCAGGTCCTTTTTCTCAGGAAGCAAGCTCTAAAGATTGGTGTAAAATGCATTAATTATTAAATAATCTCAAAAGTAACGTCTGTGGTTAATTTTTTAAAAAAATTCACAGTGGACATCTATTAATTTTTAAAGGGAAACATCTTTGTGTAATATGAACTGTAAAATGTTATACTTGTCTTTAAATCAATTATATAATAAATCTATATAATTTTCCAATAAAGTCACCTGGGTTTTCACTGAATTTATTTCTCAAAAATCCTGTGTTAAATATCTGCACTTCCCATCTGCCTCCATAGTTGCTGAGAAGACCAGCTCTGCAGAGGAACTGTCAGGGTCTTGTCTACACAGCCTAGGGCTCTGCAGGGGTTATGTTTTCCTGGGAGGCAGAGCCAAACCAATAAGATGAGGAAGTGTGTCCCCAGATATATGGGACCTGAGGATTTAAAGCTTTGATGCCACAAATATTTCCAATTACTTATTTGCAATAACCCTTACTAATGTTAAATATATTTAAAATGGAAATATCCTCATTAAGATTCTATCTAAAGGGAATTTTAGCAAAAATATTATCAAGTTTTAAAACAACAATCCTTTTAATTTGATGAGAATATTATGATTAGGAATTATACAAATTTCAAAAGGAACTAGAAATTTTTTGGCTGAAAATGATTGAACAATACTTTAGGATTCAACAATGCAAAAAGTTGCCATAATCATTATTCTATAGTCCCAGCATTCTTTCCTCCCAGGGGAAGATGATTATTAGATCTAAGGGGCATGCACATCCATTGTCTGGTCTACCCTTAGTAGAACTGTCTGATGGAGGAAGCACAGAAAATGTCTAACAGCAGCCAAAAATCATTTTGATCCTCATTTGACACATCAGCTGGATCATTTATGTTGAGAGCACAATATTGTTTTTGCACCATTTTCTCTGTCAGCGTCTGATGTCCCTTAATTTCTTAGAGTGAAATCAGAGGATAGCTATTATTAGTAGTGCTCTACAAATTATTTCAGGAAAAAAACATAGAAGCAGAGAAGGGTGATTTACCTTTATCTATGTTCCTGTAACTACAAAATGAGTACTCTAATGAACTTTGTTTCATCTTCAGAATCATTATTTATTATGGGTACATATGCATCTTATATAAAATGAGTATATGTGAAGAAATTCAACTACTGCTGCAAATATGATAACCATCTTTATTATTTTCATGGTTCAACAAATTATTTAAACTTTACAGCTAGCATATATCTGTTAACCTTTGAGCAATTCTTTATTTTGATAATATGCATTGTTTTCTATGGAATAATTATTGCCTAATGTTTTCTTGTGTAATCTTGATGCTAGTCTCACAATAACCTTAGAAACTCAATCTCATGATAATATGGTATTGCTTATTACCCTTTTCCTGCTAATGTTACTCTCAGTGAATGAATACCATTCTCTTTTTCTTTCAGCTATATACACATATTTTCAGATTTTTTAATAAAATCTCTCTGTAGAAGTTTGAGGACCAAAAAAGACCAAACTTTTCACAAATTTATGTCTTCAAAATTCAAGGCCAATTGGCTATGCTACATTTATATTTAACATCAGTATGAATATGGCATATTGAATATGACACTCACATGTCATTTTCATAGAATTGAGTGTTATTGCAACATTCACTTCTATGAAAATGGTATTTATGTCTTTGCACGTGAAATGTGTTTCCTGAATACAGCACACTGATGGGTCTTGACTCTTTATCCAAATTACCAGTCTGTGATTGGGGCATTTAGCCCATTTACATTTAAGGTTAATATTGTTATGTGTTAATTCAATCCTGACATTTCAATACTAGCTGGCTGTTTTGCCAGTTAGTTGTTGCAGCTTTTCCATTGTGTCGAGGGTCTTTACCATGTGGTACATTTTTGCAGTGGCTGGTACTGGTTGTTCCTTTCCATATTTAGTGCTTTCTTCAGTAGCTCTTGTTAGGCAGGCCTGGTGGTGATGAAACCTCTCAGCAATTACTTGTCTGTAAAAGATTTTATTTCTCCTTCACTTATAAAGGTTAGTTTGGCTGATATGAAATTCTGGATTGAAAGTTCTTTCTTTTTAGGATGTTGAATATTGACCCCCACTCCCTTCTAGCTTGTAGGGTTTCTGCCGAGAGATCCACTTTGAGTCTGATGGGCTTCCCTTTGTGGGTAACCTGACCTTTCTCTCCGGCTGCCCTTAGCAATTTTGTCTTCATTTCAACCCTGGTGAATCTGACAATTATGTGCCTTGGGGTTGCTGTTCTTAAGGAATATCTTTGTGGTGTTCTCCATATTTCATGTATTTGAATTTTTTGCCTGCCTTGCTAGGATGGGAAAGTTCTCCTGGATAATATCCTGAAGAGTGTTTTCCAGCTTGGTTTCATTATCCCCATCACATTCAGGTATACTGATCAAATGTAGATTAGGTCTTTTCATATAATCCCATATTACTTGGAGACTTTGTTCATTTCTTTTCAGTCTTTTTTCTCCAATCTTGCCTTCTCATTTTATTTCATTGAGGTGATCTTCAATTTCTGATATCCTTTCTTCTGCTTGATCCGTTCAGCTATTGAAACTTGCGTATGCTTCGCAAAGTTCTCATGCTGTGTTTTTCAGCTCCATCAAGTTGTTTATTTTCTTCTCTTAGCTGGTTATTCTAGTTAGTATTTAGTCAAACCTTTTTTCAAGGTTCTTAGTTTATTTGCATTGGGTTAGAACATGTTCCTTTAGCTCAGAGAAGTTTGTTAATACCCACCTTCTGAAGCCTGTTTCTGTCAATTTGTCAAATTCATTCTCCATCCAGTTGTGTTCCCTGGCTGGTGAAGTTAAATAGTTGGAGGAAGATTTATCAAGCAAATGGAGGGGGGGAAAAAAAAAAAGAAAAAAAAAAAGCAGGTGTTGCAACCCTAGTCTCTGATAAAACAGACTTTAAATTAACAAAGATCAAAAGAGACAAAGAAGGGCATTACATAATGGAAAAAGGATAAATGCAACAAGAAGAGCTAACTCTCCTAAATATATATGCACCCAATACAGGAGCACCCAGATACATAAAGCAAGTTCGTAACAATCTACAAAGAGACTACACTTCCACACAATAATAATGGGAGACTTTAACAAGGCTGTCCATTACTTGAACTCAGATCTGGACCAAGGGAATTTAATAGGCATCTACGAAACTCACCATTTCAAATCCATAGAATATACATTCTTCTCAGCACTACATCACCCTTATTCTAAAATTGACCACGTAATTGGAAGTAAATCACTCCTCAGCAAATGCACAAGAATAGAAATCATAACAAACAGTCTCTCAGACCACAGAGCCATCAAATTAGAACTCAGAATTAAGAAACTCACTCAAAACTGCACAACTACATGGAAATTGAACAACCTGCTCCTGAATGACTACTGGAAAAATAATGAAATCAAGACAGAAATAAAGATGTTCTTTGAAACCAATGGGAATGAAGACACAACTTATCAGAATCTCTGGGACACATTTAAAGCAGTGTCTAGAGAGAAATTTATAGCACTAAATGTCTGCATGAGAAGTGAGGAAAGACATAAAATTGACACTCTGTCATTACAATTAAAAGAACTAGAGGAGCAAGATCAAGCAAATTCAAAAGGTGGCAGAAGACAAGAAACCAACATCAGAGCAGAACTGAAGGCGATAAAGACACAGAAAAATCCTTTAAAAATCAGTAAATCCAGAAGCTGTTTTTTTGAAAAGACCAACAAAATAAATAGACAACTAGCCAGATTAATAAAAGAGAAAAGAGAGAAGAATCAAAGAGATGCAAAAAAAATTGATAAAGGGAATTTCACCACCAATCTCAAGGAAATAACAAACTAGCATCAGAGATTACTACAAACACCTCTGTGCATATAAACTGATAAATTGAGAAGAAATAGATACATTTCTGGACAACTACACCCTACAGCCTCCAATGACTAAACCAGGAAAAGGTTGAATCCCTGAATAGACTCATAACAAGGTCTAATGTTGAGGCAGCAATTAATAGGCTACCAACCAAAAAAAAGCCCAGGAGAAGATGGATTCACAGCCAAATTCTACCAGATGTACAAAGACGAAAGGCTACCATTGCTTCTGAAACTATTCTAAACAATTCAAAAAGAGAGAATCCTCCTGAACTCACTTTATGAGACCAACATCACTCTGATACCAAAATCTGGCAAAGACACAAATAAAAAAAAAATTCAGGCCAATATCAATGATGAACATCAATGCAAAATCTTCAATATAAGATTTGATGCAATAACACATCAAAAAGCTTATCCATCACGATCAAGTAGGCTTCATCCTGGGGATTCAAGGCTGATTCCACATATGCAAATCTATAAAGGTAATCGATCACATAAACAGAACCAAAGAGAAAAACCACATGATTATCTCAATATTTGCAGGGAAGGCCTTCAACAAAATTCAACAGCCCTTTGTGCTAAAAACTCTCAATAAACTAGGTATCAATGGAAGGTATCCCAAAATAATAAAAGCTATTTATGACAAACCCACAGTCAATATCATACTGAATGGCCAAAAACAGGAAACATTCCCTCTGAAAACTGACACTAGACAAAGGTGCCATCTTTCACCACTCCTTTTCAGCATAGTATTGGAAGCTCTGGCTAGAGCAATCTGGCAAGAAAAAAGAAATAAAACGTAATCAATTAGAAAAAGAGGAAATTAAACTGTCCCAATTTGCAGATGCCATGATTGTATATTTAGAAGAACCCATTGTCTCAGCCTAAAATCTCCTTAATTTAATAAGCAACTTCAGCAAAGTCTCAGGATACAAAATCAAAGTGTGAAACTCACAAGCATTCCTATACACCAATAACAGACAAACAGAGAGCCAAATCAAGAGTGAACTCCCATTCACAATTGCTACAAAGAGAATAAAATACCTAGGAATACAACTAACAAGGGGCATGAAGGACCTCTTTAAGAACTACAACCACTGCTCAAGGAAATAAGAGAGGACACAAACATATGGAAAAACCTTCCATGCTCATGGTTAGGAAGAATCAATATCATGAAAATGGCCATACTGCACAAAGTAATTTATAGATTCAATGCTATCTCCATCAAACTACCATTGACCTTCTTTAAAAAACTGGAAAAAAATACCTTAAACTTCACATGGACTAAAAAATAGTCTGCATAGCCAGGACAATACAAAGAAAGAAAGAAAGAAAAAAGCTGGAGACAATATGCCACCTGACTTCAAACTATACTACAAGTCTACAGTAAACAAAACGGCATGGTTCTGGTACCAAAATAGAGATATAGACCAGTGGAATAGAACAGAGGCCTCAGAAGCTACACCACACATCTACAACCATCTGATCTTTGACAAACCTGACAAAAGCAACAATGGGGAAAGGAATCCCTGTTTAGTAAATGGTGTTGGGAAAACTGGCTAGCCATGTGCAGAAAGCTGAAACTGGACCCCTTCCTTACACCTTATACAAAAATTAACTCCAGATGGAATAAAGATTCAAACATAAGACCTAACACCATAAAAACATTAGAAGAAAACCTAGGCAATACCATTCAGGACATAGGCATAGGCAAGGACTTCATGACTAAAACACCAAAAACAATGGCAACAAAAGCCAAAACAGACAAATGGGATTTAATTAAACTTAAGAGCTTCTGCACAGCAAAAGAAACAACCATTAGAGTGAACTGGTGACAAACAGAATGGGAAAAAAAAAATTGCAATATACCCATCTGACAAAGGACTAATACCCAAAATCTACAAATAACTCAAACAGATTTACAAGAAAAAAACAAACAACCTCATCAAAAAGTGGGCAAAGGATATGAACAGACACTTTTCAAATGAAGACATTTATGCAGACAACAAACATATGAAACAATGCTTATTGTCACTGATCATTAGAGAAATGCAAATCAAAACCACATTGAGATACCATCTCAGGCCGGTTAGAATGGTGATCATTAAAATAATCAGGAGACTACAGATGCTGGAGAGGATGTGGATAAATAGGAAACCTTTTACACTGTTGGTGGGAGTGTAAATTAATCCAACCATTGTGGAGGACAGTGTGATGATTTCTCAATGATCTCGAAATAGAAACACCATTTGACCTAGCAATCCCATTACTGGTTATATACCCAAGGGATTATAAATAATTATATTATAAAGACGTATGCACATGTATGTTCACTGTGGCACTGTTTACAATAACAACAACTTGAAACCAACCCAAAGGCCCACCAATGATAAACTGGGTAAAGAAAATGTGGCACATATGCACCATGGAATACTATGCAGCCATAAAAAAGGATGAGTTCATGTTTTTTGCAGGGACTGGATGAAGCTAGAAACCATCATTCTCAGCAAATAGACACAAGAATAGAAAATTTAAACACTGCATGTTCTCACTCATAAGTGGGTATTGGACAATGAGAACACATGGACATATGAAGGCAAACATCACATGCCAGGGCCTGTTGGTGGTGTGGGAGGGCTGGGGAGGTATAGCAGCGGACAGGGCTATTGGGGAGGGATAACATTAGGAGAAATACCTAATGTAGGTGACATGGGATGGATGCAGCAAACCACCGTGGCATGTGTATACCTAAGTAACAATCCTGCACAATCTGCACATGTACCCCAGAACTTAAAGTACAATTCAAAAAAAATAAATAAAATGACATGTAATTCTATTTTACATTACACTGCGTTTCTTCATTGTGAAAGTCCTCAAATTATAACTTTCTGTGATTTTACAGGAACCAAGAAAAGAAATGCCTAACACAGTTTTTGGTATATGGCAATACAACCAGTAAAGTTCTCCTTTATTCTCTTGGTAATGTTGGAAAAACTTCGACAACTTTATTGTAAACTTGTAACTTTATATATATATGTATATATATATATATATATATGCATATATATGTAATTTTTAAAAATAAAATTTGTTGTATCTATAATAGTAATCTTTTAAAAGTAACAATTTAAGAGGTAGAAAGTAAAACTGCTTAATTAAGCAGTATTTTAAGAAAATATTTTCCCTATTTTATTGTGTCTCTATAGTCATCCACCTTAATTATAATAACAATAGTGGTCTTACTCAAAACGAATTAAGATATAAAAATGTAAGTTTTAAACATGGTATCATTTTTTTTTCATTTTTTTAGTCACATGTTGTCTCCTTTCAAAAAAGTTTTAAAATAGGTTAACACAAATGAAAGCCACAATTAGATTATAAAGCTTATTAAAGATAAAAGCAGTCCCCAATATGAAAATACAACTATACGGGTCAAAATATTTACTTTATTTGATTTTAAATTTGTCTTTTAATAGTCTAGTAATTAAGACAAAAAAAGATGGTAAAATAAGATCAATCAGAAGGATCTTGTGAATTTGAGAAGAACATTTCCTTGTGAGAAGCAAGGATTTTAAAAAATATTTTACTTAAAAATATTTTATTATAGAATATGGAATAGTGTAATAGAAAATGCCTTTAACAGCATTTTGACTTTGTTTTTATGTCAAACATAAAATGATATTTTATTCTTTCTTGGAGGTATAGTTTGACATATTATTAAACACTATTCAGAAATTTATTTATAAATTGGATTCTTCACTAACCATGGCAGTGTACTGAGTCTTCTGCCTCACTCTGAAATGCTTGTTGAAATGATTACAACTCTAGTGACTGGGCATCTCAAAGTTATCAGTTGAAAGAACGCCTGATAAAAGATGTTTTGACAGTAGAAAATAAAAGTAGATCCATTGATTCATTAAAAAATCATTTTTGATCTTTCCCTTTATTTGTATTCTGAGCATACTGTAGGTCACCCACCAGCACCATCTGAAATAAAAATAGCAGCCTGTGTCCTTCCTGCTCAGAAAACAGAATGTACAATATGAGAACAGGTGAAAATATATATTCATAATATTGCTGGAATGCAAATAGTTCATAAGTGATTTTTTTCCTAGAAGGAGCCAATCAATACTATACATTAAATTTTCTTTAATATGTAAACTTTACTTTTTAATGTGTGATAACCTATTTGTTAGTGCCTGAGCTATAATGTAAAGAAACCAGAAAGCTATACAGAAGGTGTGGCTCAATGGGGAGATTGAACACAGTGTTTAAGAAGCTGATAGGGAATATGGATAATCAAGATATAGTAGGTAATTTGAATATGTGATTATTTGAATCAAATAAATTGAATTTTAAAATTCCTTTCACTGATTCTGGGAAATAATTACTTTCCCACTTAATCTGTGGTAAATTGTGCCAATAATATATTTACCTCAGAACAAAAATTCTTTTTTAAAAAACCAAACACACAATATGTTCTAAATAGAGTGAAATGACCAAACTTTAATTCTTAATTTTAAAAGATCTATCTTTAAAGAATTGCTTTCTGAAACTTACCTCTGTTATTAAAGATGTTTCATTTGAAAACATAATTATTACTCAATTTATTTGACCTATATAAAATATTTCACTTTACAGGTTTCAGAGTGTGTGTAATAAAACTGACATTGTCACTGAAACTTTCCTTCCCACTTAAAAAGAAGTACATCATCTCAAAATAATGAGACAGAGTCAACATGAGAGATTAGCCTCAAGATTTTAGAAACAGAAAAATAATGTTGAATACTACCAGATATTAAAATATGATTAATAAATAAAACATACAGAGCCGAGGTGTTATCAATAATTAAATACATTCCTTTGAGCCTCAATACACTACAGTCCTCTGGATGTCATGTCAGTGCTCAAAAAGTTTCAGATTTTGGAGCCTTTCAAATTGTGAATTTTGAGATTTGAGAGTTTAATCATTAATATAAAAATTGAAAATAACCTAATACTTAGCATGAAATGATTCATTAAATAGTGTTGATTTGTTTATTCTATGAATAAATTTTACATATAAGAAAAAGTAATATTTCTTACAATATCAATAGAAAATAATGAAAATTTTTAATATTTTGAATTTAGATCCTAGTATGTATATACTATAATATATATGCATATACTTTAGAAAGTTATATATTAAAATCAATATAAATAATGTATAAGCAACAGAAATACATTACATTTTTATTTTTATGAGATTCTGTGATGTAGTTTACTTCTTACTAGGCACATATTACACTCATAATTAAAAATATATAAGTTCATAAAATATTTTCTTCAAATTCCTAAAATACTAGATTATAGTGAAGTGATAGATTCAATCTATAACTATGAAGGTATGCCAAATAAAATTATAAGTAGATAATCATATTTATATTTTTATTATTAGTGAAACAAATAATATCTGTTAGCAGGACGTGAAAGCCTGAAGACAAATCCTTGTTACGTATTTCCTAAATATTTTTCAAAATTTTAGTAACTAGCCAGGATGGCTAAAATTCAGAAAACTGATAACATCAAATGCTGATAAAGGTATGAGGCAACAGTAACTCTTATTCATCACTTACAGGTAAGCAGAATGATGTACTTTGAAAGATAGTTTGGTAGTTATTTGCAAAATGAAATATACTTCTATCATACAGTCTAGCAATTAGTATCTACCAAGAGGAGCTGAAAACATGTCCACACAAAATCCTGCGTCTTGATATTCATAGCAAATTTATTCATAATTGCTGAAACTTGAAAGCAACCAAGAGATGTCCTCCAGTTGTCAAATGAGTAAATAAACTATGGTACTTCCAGACAATGGAATATTATTTAGCACTAAAATATAATAAGTGATTTCATTATTATTACAATTCCAAAAGAACATTGAGAAACCATAAATACATATCACTAAACAAAATAAACCTATCTGAAAAAACTACCTACCATATGATTCCAACTATTTAACATTCTGGAAAAGGCAAAACTGTGGAGACAGTAAAAGGATCAGTGATTGCCAAGGACTGGCAGTGGAATTGTGAGAGACATGAAAATAGTTTGTAAGATGCTCTAATGCTGGATACATAACATTATACATTGTATACAGAATACATAACACCATGAGTAAACCCTAATATAAACTTTGGACTTTGAATGATTATGATGGGTCAATACAAGTTCCTCAATCATAACAAATGTACCACTCAGGTGGGGGATGTTGATGATGAAGGAGTCTACCGAGGCAGGGGTTATATGGAAAATCTCTGTACCCTCTCAATATTTCTGTTAACCAAAAACTGCTATAAGAAATTAAAATCTTTAAAATATTTTTTAAAAAATAAAAGTAAATCTCAGAGATTTATACCTTTTGTGATAGAGATACTTGGATTCAGGTATGTCAAAGTGGCCTGGTTTTGACACCATTTTGTCTCTCTTTGACCTGAGATGCTCTCTGCCTGTGTCTTCCTTTCTTCTTTATTTTGGCTTTTCTTTATAGTCAAATCAGGGCCCTGCCCATCCCACCTCTCCCTGGCTTTCTACCAAACCTCACACTGGGGTCTTCATTCTCTGATTTGTCCTGCACCTAATCATTCTACAACACATAGTCCAGATATGGATAAAATAATTGTGAGCTATATTACAATTATTTAATTATGTTAAATTTCTTAATGTTTAGACATATTTGAGTGTTATTACATATCTTTGCTAGTACAGAGTGGTGATGGAAATTTAATGATCTTTTACTCTGGTTTACCCCTTGATATTTGGCCTCTGTGGATTCAATGCCCTTGAGAGTAAAAAATTATGATGATTTGATGTTCACAGAGTCATACTGGCTATTAGATTGCTGAACTCCACAGTACGCTTAAATAAATAAATTACAAAACGGGAAAAAATCACTTTTGATTAACATGGTTGTAATTGATTATTTTATACCAGCCAGTTACTGATTCCTTTTGGCAAACTGTAGAAAACTCATTAAAAAATAGTTCTACTGTCCACGAGATATGGATCACATCTCTAATCCCAGTCCTTCTGTCCAAGAGATATGGATCACATCTGTAATCCCAGTCCTTCAAGAAGCCAAGGTTGGAAGGACAACTTAAGCCCAGGAGTTTGAGACCAGCTCTAGCAATATAGTGAGACACCTTCTGATGTGGTTTGGCTATGTCCCCATCCAAATCTCATATTGAATTGTGATTTCCATAATCCTAATATGTCACAGGAGGGACTGGTGGGAGGTAATTGATTCATGGGGCCAGTTACCTACATGCTGTTATCATGACAGTGATTGAGTTGTCACGAGCCATGATGGTTTTATAAGGGGCTTTTACCCTGTTGCTTGACAATTCTCCTCGCTGCCACCACGTGAAGAAGGACCTGTTTACTTCTCTTTCCACCAACATTTTAAGTTTCCTGAGGCCTCCCTAGCCATGCTGAACTGTGAGTCAATTAAACCTCTTTCCTTTATAAATTATCCAGTCTCAGTTATGTTTTTATGAGCAGTCTGAGAACAGACTAAAATAGTAAACTGATACCACAGACAGTGCATTCCAGCCTGGGCAACAAGAGCAAAATTCTGTCAAAAAAAAAAAAAAAGAGAAAACTAATATTTTCTTGCATATTTATCTTGAGTTTAATGAAATTAAAAGTCAAAGGCTAATAGCTAAGACTAATCTTATGCAAAATCATGGAGAATCACAATTTTAGACAAGCAAAAATAATAACTAAAATTAAATGAAATTCAGTTTAGAGTCATAATAACTGAGAATCAGTTTTAAAGATGACTATAATCAAAGTATCTTAAAAATTACAGTTAAATCTCTTGACTTATTTTTGGAATGTAATTTTCTAGAATGCAGGTAAGCATAAATTTTTAGTGTAGGAGAATTTTAATATAAGATCAAAGTGACAAATTAGTCACTTTTAGTGCTCAAAAAGGGCATATATAATATAAACATTGCAGTTTACATTTACAAAAATAAAATTTTCCAGTTCTAAGGATTCTGCATAGGATGCATATCTTTATTCTATGCATTGTCACATAGAAGAGAAAACTTTCTTCTTTTGAGAAAAATAGACTTCTCAAAGTGACTTACATTTCTGCCTTTTCATGGAGGAAACTATAGTAGTTTCCAACTACCACCTTAGAATTCACTCCCTAAGTGTGTTTCTCTGTCAGTTTCTCAGGAGATTAACTGCACTCCATTTTCACTGCTTCTTCTAAGGTAGTAAGAATGTAAATAGTACCAAGAATGATATTTATCATTTTCTATGACATTAATGTATTTTCAATATTCTGTTAAGCTTCAAAACAGAAGTAAAGTTGCTTACAGGAAGCAAAAGATAGATTTAGAATTAAATTTAATAAAAAATAGAGTATGCATTAACAATAGCAATATCATTATTTAATTAGAATTAAAAGAAAACAGTGTTTTCAAAGATTCTATTCTAATTATAGAATAAACTTATTTATAAATAAGTCATGTAAAGACATTGACATTTAAATAACATTTTTAATAGAGGAAATTTCCTCAACATGATATAGAAATTTAGGAAAACCAACAGCTAATGTCATACTTTATGTTAAGAGACTTGAAGCATCTCACCCAAAACTGAGAATAGTCAAGGATATCTCCTTTTACCACTTTATTCAATATCACATTGCAAATCCTAGCTAAAGCAGTGGAGCAAGAAAAGGGGGCTTAAAGGTGTGTAGATTTAGAAGGAAGAAATAAAACTGACATTGTTTATATATGATATTATAATCACCATAGAAAAGCTGAAGGAATTGGCTAAAAATCCACGAATAACAATGTAACGTAATTATGACAACTTTGAAATATACAAGGTAAACATAATAATGTGAATCACTTTCTTATATAGCAATGAATAATAAGACTTTAAGATTAAAAATATGACACTATTTACAATAGACCCCCTCAATAAAATGTTTAAATATAAATCTAATACAATTTGTACAGAGTATATGAAGAAAACTACAAAATTCCATAAAACATATCAAAATAGAGCTAAGTAAATAGTTCATGAATAGGAAGACTCAATATTGTCAAGAGATCTTTCTTCTCAATTCGATTTACAGACTCATGCAATCTCAATAAAAATCATGTTATTTTGTAAATACTGAAAAATTTCAGTAAGTTATGATTATATCTGTGATGGTTAATACTGTCAACTTGATTGGATTGAAGGTTACAGAGTATTGATCCTGTGTATGTCTAGGAGGGTGCCACCAAAGGATATTAATATTTGAGTCAGTGGACTGGGAAAGGCAGACCTACCCTTTATCTGGGTGGGCATAGCTAATCAGCTGCCAGCTTGGCTAGAATATAAGCAGGCAGAAAAATGTGAAAAGAGAGACTGGTCTAGCCTCTCAGCGTACATCTTTCTCCTGAGTTTGATGACTCCTGCTTTCTAACATGGGACTCCAAGTTCTTCAGTTTGGAACTCAGACTGGCTCTTTTTGCTACTCAGTCTGCAGATGGCCTATTGTGCATGCCCTTGAGGAAGTACCCCATTACATTATTGACAATTTATGCAGTGAATCTTTCTCCCATCTTTCCCCAAGGAGACCTACAGTCTTTTACCAGAGTAATTTTTAAAAGAGAAATGGTCAGGCAATTCAGGGACTATTGGACACTGGCTCTGAGCCAATGTTGATTCCAGGACACCCAAAACATCATTGCAGTCCTCCAGTTAAAGTAGGGGCTTATGGAGGTCAGGTAATTAACAGAGTTTTAGCTCAGGTCATAGTTGCAGCCAGTCCAGTGGGTCTCCAGACTTATCCTGTTGTCAATTCCTCAGTGCCAAAATTCATACACTTAGTGGCTGGCAGAACCCCCACATTGGCTCCCTGACTGGCAGGTTGAGGCTACTATGGTGAGAAAGGCCCAATGAAAGCAATTAGAGCTGCCTCTACCTAGAAAAATGGTAAATCAAAAACAATATTACATTCATGGAGGGATTGAGGAGATTAGTGCCACCATGAAGGACTAGGGAGATGCATATTGTAAGCTTAACCAAGTGGTGGCTTCAAATACAGCTCCTGTATGGAATGTGGTTTCATTGCTTGAGCAAATTAACACATCCCCTGGTACCTGGGATGCAGCCATTGACTTGGCAAAAACCTTTTTCTGCATTCATGTCCTTAAGGTCCACCAGAAGGAATTTACTTTCACCTGGCAAGGTCAGTAAGATAGCTTTACTGTCCTACATAAGGGGAACATCAACTCTCTGTCTTTGTGTCCTAATCTTATTAAGAGAGAACTTGATAAGATTTCCCTTCCACAAGATATCACCATTACACCGAGGACGTTATGGTGATTGAATTCAGTGAGCAAGAAGTAGCAAACACACTGGACTTACTAGTGAAACATTTGCTTGACAGAGGATGGAAACCAAATCCAACTAAAATTCAGGGACCTTCTATCTCAGCAAAATGTCTAGAGGTCCAGTGGTGTGGGGCCTCTGGAGATATTTCTTCTAAGGTGAAAAATAAGTTGTTGAATTTGTCCCCTCCTATAACCAAGAATGAATCACAATGCCTAGTGGGTGTATTTGGATTTTGGAGTTTATACATTCTTCATTTGGGTGTGTTACTCTGACCCATTTATTGAGTGAACTGAAAAACTGCCAGTTTTGAGAGGGGTCTAGAACAAGAAAAAGCTCTGCAACAGGTCCAGGCTGCTGTGAAAGCTGCCCTGACACTTGGGCCCTATGATCCGGCAAATATATCGGTGCTGGAGATGTCTTTAGCAGATAGGGAAGCTGTTTGCAGCCTTTGGCAGGCCCCCATAGGTGAATCGCAGTAGAGACGGCTAGGATTTTGGATCAAGGCCCTGCCATCTTCTTCAGATAACTACTCTCCTTTTGAGACAGTTCTTGGCCTGTTACTGGGCTTTGGTAGAAACTAAATGTTTGACTATGGGTCATCAAGTCACCATGAGACCTGAACTGCCTATCATGAAATGGGTGCATTCTAACCCATCTAGCCATAAGGTGGATTATGCCCAGCAGCATTACATAACCAAATGGGAGTGGTATACATGTGATTGTGCTGGAGCAGGTCCTGAAGGCACAAGTTACTTACACATAGAAGTGGCTTAAATGCCCATGGTTTCCACTCCTGCCACCTTGCCTTCTCTCCCCAAACCTGCACTGATGCATTCAAGGGGAGTTGCCTATGGCCAGCTGACAGGAAGAGAACACAGGGGCGTTCTCTAAAGAGAAATAATACAGAAAAGCCAGAAACCTAATTTCATTGTCAACTGAAAATGGAGAGTCAAAAGCAACTGTCTATCCATGAGATCACACAAAAAAATTAAACTGAGTCAAACATCACATGTTCTTACTTATAGGTGGGTGTTGAACAATGAGAATACATGGACACAGGGAAGGGAGCATTACACACTGGGGTTGGTGAAGGGCTAAGGGAGGGACTGTGGGGGTGGGGAAGCTGGGAGGGATAACAAGGGGAGAAATGCCAGTTACATGTGATGGGGTGATGGAGGAAGCAAACCACCTTGCCAAGTATGTAGCTGTGCAACAATCCTACATAATCAGCGTATGTACCCCCGAACCTAAAGTACAATATATGTATAAAAAGAAAAGATAAACTAACAAGGTAAAAATTATAAAATTAAAAAAATTTATACTGAGTCAAAAATTTTCAAAAAGGATGCTTCACAGAAGTATAAGTTTTACAAAAACCTATGCATGACCAAAGAAAACACAAAACAAAATAAATATGAGATATTTGGACTTTAATGTCACAGATTCAAGGAAGACTTATTTTACTTGTAATAAATGAGTTTAAAATCCAAGAAATTCAAGAAAAAAGGCAAAAAATAGATCTAAAAAATGTAAGTGGTCTTTAATCATACAAAAAAATATTAAACTTTAATCATAATGAAATTCTGTTGCATTAGTCTGTTTTCACACTGCTATAAAGAGCTACCAGAGACTAGGTAATTCATAAAGGAAATAAGTTTAATTGATTTACAGTTCAGCATGTCTGAGAAAGACTCAGGAAACTTAGAATCATGGTGGAAGCTGAAGGGGTTGCTTCCCTTCATTTGCTTCACAAGGCATTTTCTTCACAAGGCAGCAGGAAGGAGAATGAATGTAGTAGGCACTATCAAACACTTATAAAATCACCAGATCTTATGGTAATTAACTCAGTGTCATAAGAACAGCATACGGGAAACTGACTCCATAATTCAATTGCCTCCACCTTGTCTCTCCCTTGATACATGGGAGTAATGGGGATTATGGGGATTACAATTCAAGATGATATTTTGTCTAGGTATACAGCCAAATCATATCAACTGTCTTAGTCTGTTTGGACAGCTAAGACACTGTGAACTGTATAGCTTATAAACAATAACAATTTGTTTCCCTCAGGTCTGAAGGCTGGGATGTCCAAGATCAAGGTGCTGGCAGATTCAGCGTCTGGGGATTACGTCTTCTGGGGTGTTCTCACATGGTAAAGAGGACAAACAAGATCCTTGAAGCCCACTTTATAGGGTACTAATCCTATTTGTGAGGTCTCTGTTCTCATAATCTAATCACACCCCAAAGGTTCTGCTTCCTCATACCATCACCTTGGATGTTAGTATTTCAATATATGAATTTTGTGGGGGACATCAATATTCAGAACATAGCACGTATCAAATGAAAAATACGTTGAAATACCATTTCTTATATCAGATTAAAAACATGAATAAAATAAAAGCTTGACAATAGAATCTGTTTAGTCTATGGAGAAACAGGTTTTCCCAAACATTGAAATTGAGAGTGTATAGTGTTAGGAACCGTAAGGGTGGGCACTGTGGCTCACACCTGTAATCCTAGCACTTTGGGAGGCAGAGGCGGGCAGATCATTTCAGGTCAGGAGTTCAAGACTAGCCTGGCCAACATGGTGAAACCTTGTCTCAAAAATACAAAAATTAGCCAGGCATGGGGGCACATGCCTGTATTTTCAGCTACTAGAGAGACTAAGGCAGGAGAATTGCTTGAACCCAGGAGGTGGAGGAGGTTGCAGTGAGCTGAGATCATGCCCTTACACCCCAGCCTGGATCAAGAAGTGAGATTCTGCTTTAAAAAAAAAAAAAAGAAAGAAATGAAAAAAGAAAAAGAAAGAAAGAAACTGTATGGAGTAGAATTTGGCAAAGCCAGTATGTGTTTAGGCTTTAAACTAGCAGTTCCAATTTTTAGGAACTCCTCCTGAATATATGTATCCCACCATGAAAACAACATACGTACAAGGCTATTCATCACAGTATTATTCATAATAGTAAAATAAGTGAAGTGTGGGGCAAATACCATGCCTAGGGATAGGTTGAATACCACAGGATACATCCACGCACTGGTATAATAGACAGCTATAAAAAATAAAGAGGGCAATCTCTCTGAAATGAGATGCGTGATTCGGAGTATATTGCTAAACTAAATGTTCTAGGCGCAAAAGTGTGTAGGTGTGTGGGTGTATGTATGTATGTAGTATGATACCTTTTATGAAAGAAAGAATATGTGTGTTTTTATATGTACAAATGCATATGTATATGAATATATATACTAACATATATGTGCATATGTATAGATATACCTATCTATAAATCTCGTCAACAATATTGTTTCACCTCCAATTGTCCCTTTAAGATCTGAACAGTATCATTTATCTCTTTTACCCATCAAAGAAATATTTCACTTTTTGTTGGAATGTTTGCTTATGTATATGATTAGCTAAAATACTTACAAAATATCTCAAAGTTAAACAAGGAATTCTTATTTAATGACACAGTATATATATATATATATATGTATATATATATATATATATATATATCTATTTCTTCAAATCATGCCCTCGCTACTGTTCTCCACTCACCCCTTAAGACGTAGCAAGCCAGCACCTACTACTGTCACTTTATCCCCAAATCACTACTACCTAATTAATGGCTAAACTCTTCGCTATTAAGTTCAATTCACAGTTCCAAGTCATTACTCCCAGACATGTAAAAATGCTAACCATGGAGTGCTCAAAATGCATGTATGCTATAGATTCACAGAACTTCTTTTCCTGATTTTGTGCCTTCTTGCATACAGTTTCTGATTTATTTTTGGTAATCCTCTGGAACATTAATAGTGTTAACCAGGAATCCACATTTGGCTTTTCTTTAATTCCATGTTCTCTATGTGGTAGACTAATCAATTCTCAAGGTTTTATCTATCACTATGATGCAAATAATTTCTAAATCTATACCTGAAGTCCAGACGAGATTGGTGTCTTAAATGCCAAACAGTAAATGCAGTTGCATACTGAACATTTCTGCATTAGTATCTTTAAAATGTTAAGATAGTCTCAAACTACTTATTTTCTCTCTTTAGCCAAAGGAAAAAAATAGGAGAAACACACACACACATACATGCACACACACACACACACACACACACACACGCACACACACACTTGACATAGTAGTTGTGTTCTGTTTTTAATTTGCCAGTGAATTTACAGCATTTCCTTACTAGTTGTAAAACAAGACATTTGGAAAACATTTTAGAATATTTCCTCACTGAACACATCTGGTCAGTTAATCATGGAAAATTCTGTCTTCCTTAATCCACTCCTCTCACTCTATGCTTGCTCGCACTGCCATTCTTCTGGTTGGGTTATCTAAATAGTTCACGTTGCCCTTTCTAAATCTAGTCTCATTGCACTTCAATCCAATGTTATAAGAATAAATGGTCCAGCCTGGGAGTCGGAGAGTTGCAGTGAGCCAAGATTGTGCCAATGCTCTCCAGCCTGGATGACAGAGTGAGACTCCATCTCAAAAAAAAAAAAAAAAGAAAAAAGAAAATACCCTCCAGAACAATAACCTAGTATCAGCTAATATTAGTGCTAACCCTGACAATGTTAAGTTGTTATTAGTCACTGCTGGGATAAAATCCAAACTATTTGTGATGTCATAGAAGGACTTTTATATTCTAATCTTTTTCTATCTCTTTAATTTTTATCTCTCACATCACTCTTACATGTGTTCAGTGGTATAATAATATTAATCCACTTGTAATTACAAAAAGTATCCTGTTATTTACACAGGTACAACAAACATTTGCATAACTCTTTCCTCTTGTGTCCAGTCACTCTAATTCTCTTTCACTTGGTCATTGATTTCTCTACGCTTTAAACTTAGGCCCAGATGTCATTCTTATGGCGTTAACTGGAATACATTTTAAATAAATTCTCCTGGATATACATGCATAATGCTGGCACTTATAACACAATATTGTATCTTTTTAGTGTTTGCTTTCTTTATTAGGCTCTGAACCCTTGGAGTCAATGCCATATTTTTATCTGGCATAACTAAGTATATAGAATAATGTAGCAACTTAAGAAATATTTGTCAACAACTGGGAGAATGAAAGATAATGTATATAAAAAGAAAAAAGAGGGACCTTAAGTGAATGTCAAACCTTAAAGAGTATATCCCAGCAGGAAATTTACCAAGTTGACTGAAAATTGGCATTTGATAATTGAGATAAAGAAGTAGGAAAGAATAGTAGAGTAACATGATATCACAGAGGTTCACAAAGAAAAACCTAATGTCACCAAATGTTACAGAGAGAAAGAGGGAGGAAGAGAAGGAGAGAAAGAGAGAGAGAGACAGGGAGACTTAAAAGACTCCCTGCATATCTCAAGTAGAAGTCACTGGTGACCTTGGTGAGAACAGGTTTACAGAAGTTGTGGAGTCACCTAACAGATCACAGAATGTGGAAAATCACAGGAATGGGGCTTAAAGGAATTGTTACTATTACTGAATGCTGAGAGGGGAATAATGAGATGAAGAGGTAGCAGCTCTGTTATCTTGGAGCTCAGGGATAAATTCAAGGAGACTTCAAAGAAGACATTTCAGAAACAGGGAATGACAGTTAGACTCTAGAGCAAAGAGATTAGGAGCTGAAATACAGGCTGAAAAGGAAAAGAAGGTGTAGAAAAATAGTTGAAAAAAAGGAAATGAAAAGTAATGCTCAGCCAGATATTTCTTATTTTCTTTTTTCCTTCATAGGTAATAGGTATGTGACCAGGCTTTGGCATCAATCTATCTACCATGACATCTAGACACACTCCATATAAAAAGGATATTCTATTTCAAAAAATGCATTTTACCCATAAAAAGTATCAAATCATAAACTAAGCCATGATTCATGTATTATAAATATAGAAAATTACAGGCCTTCTATGAAGGCTGAAATATTAATATTTCAAGGAGCTTATAGAAATATGAATTTGTCTAAAACACTGATTTTATTTGTTCATATGGTAAAAAAAAAGTACCTCTATAATTACAAAATCTTGTTTCAGTTGATGTGACTTAAATGGACAGAAAGAGATATTTCTGCATTTTTCTTATATCTTTGAAGGTAAAATAACCCCACCAGAAAAGGAAGACAATCCAACACAGAAAGTATTTCTCTGGTCAAATAAAGCAGTCCTGAAAACAAAATGCAAAATAATTCTCTTTAATCATTAAGCTCTATTTTACAGCTTATATCAAATGCATCCACATAGCAAGTGTAGTTCTGTAACTACCTTTTGAAAATCTGACATATCTTTCCATTTACAATAAATTCTAAGAACACAGTCACATGATAAAAATGCATTATTATTTAAATAACCATAGCTTAGTCATAAATTTTTATTTACTTTTACAGCAAAAGAGCAATTACCTGTTAGTATTAAGAACTTAACAACACCATCATACATATTTTGTGAAACAAATTATTCTATGCACTGATCAGGGTAGGTGTGAGGTAGTTATTTAAAATATAGAAGTAGAAGTCTTAAATGTCTTAAGTATACTTCATATCTGTAATTTAACATCTGTCAAATATTAAATATTTCAGAATACATTCACATAAGAATAAATTAACTGAAATTAACATATTTATAAAATGTTTTTATTTTTTATACATTTATTGACTGAAAATAGTCAAACAAACAAATACACAATTATACTCACATTGCAAAGGAAAGCAATTTTGATTCAAAGGTTGATTTGGTAGTCTTAGATTATTTTAGCTTGTTATATATATACACTCCCCACAGATTTTTAAATTTGCTAACAATGACAATAATTGAGAGAATGCAAATTTTAAGGCAAATATTACCAAATATTTTTTTCTGAAGCAGTAGACAGAGTTGCTTGGTATTCAAACTTTTTGTTATTTCCTAATTCACATTTTATAGTTATTACGCTATTCTTGTGATATTATAATGCCCTGGATTTTCTTCTTTCTAGCTCAGGACAATTTCAAAATTTTGCTGTCATTAAAGAAAATCGGTTTATTTTTTCTAATCCACAAGTATGATTGTTACTGAATTGGAAAATTGTCTCACTGTCAGAAGCATTACAAATGAGATAGACTTATTTTGGAATCAAAGAAATGAGATAACTGAAGAAATAATTATTATAAAGTTTCTCTTTAAATTTTATTGACTAGAACCCAAGAAACAGTACATATAGATCAATAATTCTCTCTCCTTGGAAGATTGGGCTGATTAAAGAGTGGCATCTCCAAAAATCCTCAAGCAGTTTTAAATAATACATTACAGATACATTGGGATTACAAATATGCTAGTCTTCCTATTCTTGCCCTGTCAACAAATTTAAGTTGTAATTGGAAAGAAGCAGATTTTTGAGGAAAACGTAGCAAATACAGTCATGAAAACCAAAGCGGAGCGGGGGGGTGGTGGAAAGACTTTCATAAAATAAATGAAAACTTGGCAAATAGAATTAATTCCAGGAGAAACAAGCTTAAATGAGATCATTAGATATGGTCATTGATAGGCCTTGTGTGGGAGACCAAAGGATGATTTCACAAAGACAATGGTCAAGAATTGAGGGGAATCATTAAGCATGAAAATCAGAACATGTACTTTTCTCTGATTCTTGTAATTTGAAATGACAGTAATAAAATATAAATGTATAAATCTATAACTATATAGAATACTAAAGAGGAGAAGACAGTAGGTGAGAAGTGTAATGCATTTTCTGGAGACAGAAAGAAGGATGAGGGGTAATTACCTACACCACAGGAAAAGCTGAGAGTTAAGTGTCTGCATAGGAAGATGACATGTAGAAGTAAGACGTCTGTGAAACAGATATCCACTGAATGTTTCCTGGGGTAGAAATGCCAAGTACCTCAGGTAGATAGGCTTAAGATTTAGTTGTTAACATTTTACTGAAGGAAGAGTTATTATCCAAAGACCCTTTCCAAACCATGTAGATAAATGAACATCCCTTCCTGGAAAGGTGATTGAGGAATGCTGTTCTCAGGAAAAATTGAGTCAGAGTAATTCTACTTTCAAGAACACTGATGATAGCAGTGTTGAGTGCTGAGGGTGAGAGTGAGGGCAAAAACTGTCATAACCATGAGAAATGAAATAAAACTACAAGTTATATATCATAGTTCTGCTTGTTTTTCTCCAAAAACCAGTAGGAAAGCATACAGATACATACAACCAGGCAAGAAATTTGAAAATTCATCTCTAGAAACTGGCTGGCCTAAAAAGATTTAAAAAAACAAATGAAGAGAAAAACAACAAGTAAACAATAACTGTAACAAAAACTACAGTCATAAACAATTTGAGGTTCCACAATAGAACTCCATTATGAAAGAACTCCATCATTCAACAAGCCCTCTCATCCACATATATACATAAATAAACATCACTTTCCAATAAGCTTTTAATGTTTCACTCTAAGTTACTAATCAACAGCTAAGGATTAATAGACATTTTATGAAAGCCTGCGACATACTGATGTTGAGACTATCTCCTAGAAAGTAAAAAGGGAAAAGACGGAAATAGAAAATAGTAAGGAAAAATGAACTATTATAGTAGAAAGTCCAGTTTCCAACTATATGTATTTTAGAAAGTGTGAGCATATCCAGGTGCTGTGGCTCACGACTGTTAACACTTTGGGAGATTGAGGCAAGTGGATCGCTTGAGGTCAGGAGTTCAAGATCACTCTGGCCAACATGGTGAAAACCCGCCTCTACTAAAAACAAACAAAAAAAAATTAGCAAGTGTGGTCGCACATGCCTGTAAAACCAGCTACTTGGGAGGCTGAAGCACTAGAATCACTTGAACCTGGGAGGCGGAGGCTGAAGTGAGCCAAGATTGTGCCACTGTACCCCAGCCTGGGTGACAGAGCAAAACTCTGTCTCAAAAAAAGAAAAAAAAAAAGGAAAAAAGAGAAAAGAAAGTGTAAGCAGAGAAAAATAAATAGGAGAGAATTATTTTTAGAAATCCAAAATAATTAATATTTGTGTCAAAATTAAAAGATTTCACCGTGTCTATTATCACAAATAAAAAGTTGATTTATTCAGTCTATCATTCTAAAATTTGAGAAACAAAAAGAATAAAGAAAATAATTGTAAAAGTAACAAAAAGAAAAAAATACAAAAAGTCGATTTTATGTAATGGAACAGAATATTTTCAGACTACTTAAGATTAATGCTGAGACATAACGTCAATTGTTTATGCCTTCAGAATGCTGATAAAAATTATCAATTTAGAATTCCATAACAAAGAGAACACTAAGATTGAGACAACAGTTATTTTTCTTTTTGTAAGGCTTTACAAAAACTGTTCTTTCTATGTAGTCTTTCTCAAGAAACTACTGCAGGCTAAGCATCCTACAAAAGGAAAGTGAGTTATAAATGGCAAAGACATAAAATACAGAAAACTAGAAACCCAACACCAAAGGGTGAAGACTAGAAGATGAATGTTGGTGAGGAAATGTCTCAGTCCCTGAATGTGCAGCTGGCTAGAGTTTACCCAGAACATATAGAAGCAGCTTCAAAAATAGATAAAGCAGATTACTTGTTTTTTTTTTAAACTATGATGAAAAGGCTTTTTCATTGTCTTTCAATGCATTGAGAAAATGAAGGAAAGTAAAAATGACTGTGTGTTGGAGTAGAATTAGACAATAGTGTCCTCATAAAACCGTATGAAATAAATAGATAATTATGAGAGACATAATCAATAACAGTATTATAAGCATATTATTTGGCAATATGGAGGTGAATACCATAATAAGTTAGTAAATAATTTAAATGATTTTACCTATGTGGCACAGAACCCCACAGGATGGAACATGGAGTGGCCTGGCTAATAATTTTTGTTTTAATTAACATTAGTATTGACCTTAACATCTTAGTATCATTTGTGTTTAAATTATGTATTATTTTGATAACTATAATGCACTTCTTAAGTGAAAGGGTAGTGAGAAAGTGTTATGTGTTATTGTAAATTACTTTGGTAAGATACCCTAATAATTTAGTTGTTAAGAAAAAGTAGAATAACTTAAGGTTTAGAGCAATATTCAGGGTTGCTTTGAGAATACAGAAAACCCAGCGTGTCATCCCCAAAACTCCTTAAGCTTATAAGCAACTCATGATTTGGCTCTCTGTCTGTTTGTTATTGGTGTATAGGAATGCTTGTGATTTTTGCACATCTATTTTATATCCTGAGACTTGGCTGAACTTCCTTATCAGCTTAAGGAGATCTGGGGCTGAGATGCTGGGGTTTTCTAAATATAGAATTATGTCATCTGCAAACAGAGACTATTTGACTCTATCTGTTTCTATTTGAATAGACTATTTCTTTCTCTTGTCTGACTGCCCTAGCCAGAAATTCCCATACTGTGATGAATAGGAGTGATGAGAGAGGACATCTTTGTCTTGTGCTAGTTTTCAAAGAGAATACTTTCAGCTTTTGCTCATTCGGTATGACATTAACTATGGATTGGTCATAAATGGCTTTTATTATTTTGTTTTATTCACTTATCAAACATTAATTGAAGACCTATGACATACAAAAACATTCTCAGTAATTGGGAGAAAAAAATATTATTTTTTCTTCATTTTTAGAACAGTTTTAGGTTCACAGCAAATTGATTGAAAGGTACAGAGATTTCCCATTATACCCTACATACCCCCATCAGAGTTCTACATTTGTTACAACTGATCAACCTACGTTAATACATCATTATCATCCAAAGTCCATAGTTATTAAGGGTTAATTCTTGGTGTACATTCTATGGATTTCAACAAATGTAAAATGACATACATTCAACATTAGTATCATACAGAGTAGTTTCACAGCCATAAAAATCTTCTGTATTCTGCCTATTTATTTCTTCCTTTCCACTGCACCCTTGCTAACTGATCTTTTTAATGTCTCCATAGTATTGGTTTTTCCAGAATGCAATATAGTTGGAATCATATATACTGCATGGTTCCAGATAAACTTTCAGATAAACTTATTTAGATTAGTAATACACATTTATGTTTCCTCCATTTTTTTAGTACCATGGAATCTCATTTCTTTAGAACTGAATAGCATTCCATTGTCTGGATAAACTATATTTTATTTATCTATTTAAATACTGAAGGACATTTTGGTTGCTTCCAAGTTTGGCAATTATAAATAAACTCACTATAAACATCCATGTGCAAGTTTCTGTATCAACATAAGTTTTCAACTCACTTGGATAAATATCAAAGACTGTGGTTGCTTAATTATATGATAAGAGTATGTTTATTTTTGTAAGAAACCAACAAATTTTTTTTGGTCGGGGGTCGCTGCACTGTTTAGCTTTGCTACTTGCAAAGTATGAGAGCTCCTCTTGCTCCACATTTTTGCCAACATCCAGTGCTGTCAAGATTCTGAAATTTTACCATTCTAGCAGGTAAGACAGCCAAGTATAAAGGGGTCTAGTAGTTGAGACAGCCAAGTATAAAGGGGTCCCAGAGAACCTCCAATTGGACTGTGCACTGGGAGAGCAGCGTGGAGCCATGGAAGTTTGCATCATTAGCAGGGGAGAGGAGCGTGTCCCCTCCTGTTACTGGGTTGTAACTATGGATTGTATCTGTGATGCTGGAAGCCAGTTAGCAGGACTCTTGCTTTGATGAGGGTCGCTGTTCCCCTTTTTTTTCCTTTTTCACCAAATAAACCCTGCCCTTCTCACCCTTCAAAGTGTCTGCCAGCCTAATCTTCCTTGGTCATGTGACAACAATCTGTCTTTTGCTGAACTAAGGAGAAAGTCCTACAACATTTTTTCGGAGTCCAGATGTGGGGCTGGAGAAAGAATAAGTGAAATGTAAAGAAACAAAAAAAGCTTTTTCACTTTTGCTTCTAAGCCTTTTACTCCTCAGGCTTCTGAAAGTAGAAAAAACTGTACCTCAATGGCTTCAAGTGCACACAGGATGGACTGGAGAATGGCAGCTCTTTGCACCCCTCCTGGTTAGGGCTAGAATGCATGGCTTGAGGGTGTCCAGCTGCAGGCTGGCTGGTATTCCCTGCCATACACTCATGCCCGTTCCCTTCCTTGTGTCCCACTACCCCTGCCAGGGAGTACAACTCTGTCCCACAGCCATTAAACTTCTCTCCAGGGTAGAGAAATCATTTGGGTAAGAATAAGAGGTTATTCCCTAGGCATTTTTAAACTATTTTTTTTCTCCTTTTCTTTTTTCCACTGGTTCAGCAGTTGACCTTTAAATGAGCTTTTTTGTTTTTCTTCTTTTTGGAAGATGTTTTACTAGGTTAAGAGTAAGGATCATTGTTTTAATTGTGAAAAAATTGTGATCTGTAGTTTTAATTGTGAAAAAGAATTTGTGAGGCTAGTCTTAAGCTGTAGCCACTCTGATGTGGTTGCATGTCTTTCTGTATGGTCCCTGGAAAACCTTCTTCAGGTCTCCATTTTGTTTTACCTCCTAGGGGCATGACCTGTAACCCTATGGCAAGATTTTGTTTAGACTCTGCTTGGTCTGGTCTCAGTCCTGGCTTAGGAAATGAGTCCTTTCTGATTTGGTATCTGTATGTTTTCCTAACCCTATCTCTTAAAGGGCTCCACCCAGTGACTGGGTTTTCTTCTGCCTGTCTGTGTCATTATGTATATGTTGTGTGTGATGTCTATAAAAGAGCTGTGATTAATTGACCTAAATGAAGATAAGCATTTGGATCAGATATTTTTGAAAAGGGAAGATAAAAGATGTGGTACCTTTCAGTTCCTGTGACTTTAATCTTTGGGAAATAAAAACAGCCTTAAAGGTTATTGGTAAAATGCAGATGTCATCAAAATGTAAATAGGTGAACTAAATTATGTAGGTCAGTTGCAAGGTATGCTAAATGTTTTGAGGTTATAAATTGCTTTTTGGTTTTTGAGAACTGTTCAACTTAGTAGGGCCTGGGGAAAATATGGAACTAACCACATCCTTACTAATGCTGGAAGGAGTTGAACCTTCTCTGCAAGTGACACATACTCAAAACATTTTACCAGATTTTACGTTGAAGTTAAAAATTGCTAAAATTTACCATTGTGGCACATAATTGACACTACTGGAAATAGATTTACATGCACAGTATGTAAGAACAGTAAAGTATGTTTCTTAGTAAAAGGTTATAAGAAGGTGCATTAGTTTGTTTTCAAGCTACTGATTAAGATATACCCAAGACTGGGCAATTTACCAAAGAAAAAAGTTTAATAGACTTACAGTTCCACCTGGCTGGGGAAGCATCACAATCATGGTGGAAGGCAAAAAAGAGCAAGTCATGTCTTACATGGATGGCAGCAGGCAAAGCAAAAGCTGTGCAGGAAAACCCTTGTTATTAAAACCATCAGATTTATTCATTATAAGAACAGCATGAGAAAAGCATGGCCCCATGATTCAATTACCTCCCATTAGGTTCCTCCCATGGCACATGGGAATTCAAGATGAGATTTGGGTGGGGACACAGCCAAACCATGTCAGAAGACATAAAAATGTAAATTCTTGCCCAGGGTTAAATAATTGTTTTAAAGTAGACAAGATAAAGGTAAAAGTTCAAACAAGAAGTGGAAGAATTGTAAAAATTAATCTCGCGAAAATTCCATGTGTGAACATGTTGACCAAATCCAAAAGGGTATTGTACGTTTTTTTTCTGTAAATTAAGCATTGAAATAAAAATTCAACAAGGTACTCTTATGACACTAATATGCTGTTTGACAAAATTTGTAAAGGCTTATAAAATATATTTTGCTTTTTAAGTTTTTGAGTCATCACTTTGACAAAATAAGTAACTTATGGCAATCTGGAATTCTATTTGATAACATTAAGTATTTTAAATATTTAATATATTAAACAGGCTTTCTAAAATCAAACTTCAGTTTCAAAATTGCCTTTCCTGTTTCCTGGCTTTTTGGATGGTTCAGAAGTCCCCTGGAACATCCAGAAAAGAGGTAAACACAATTATTGGCATAATAGAGGTTTTTAATACCCATTTTTAGACTGCATTCTAGCCTGGGCAGTAGAACAAGAATCCTGTTCTCTCTCCCTCTTTTTCTTCCTCTTGCTTTCTCTCATACATTCTTTTTCTTTCTTTCTTTCACCCTCACTTTCTTTCCACTCTTTTTCTTTCTAAAAAAAAAAAAAAAAAAAAAAGAACTCAGGGGTCTCTATAAACTTGGATGGCAACACATTTTATTCACTAACCTCTGATAGTTGGCATTTCCTTCTGTATCTTTGTCACCAAAACAAATCACAAATATCTTTATATTATA